>CM070834.1:5118369-5137915 GCA_036326025.1 Chrosomus eos
TAAAGCAACAATGTGAAAATACATTTACATTTAGTCATTTAGCTGACGCTTTTATCCAAAGCGACTTACAATTGCTATATTTCAGAGGTCGCACGCCTCTGGAGCAATTAGGGGTTAAGTGTCTTGCTCAGGGACACATTGGTGTTTTACAGTGGATTCGAACCCGGGTCTCTCACACCAAGGGCATGTGTCTTATCCACTGCGCCATCACCACCCAAAATACTTTTGTCAGTGTCATCGCTCAAGCAGTGCATGGTCATCTCATACAGATGTAACAAAAATAATTGTTCAAAAAACTAGTGTGTCGCCATAAAACACCATGATTTATGAAGGGATGTGTTTTGTTTCTTTCTGGTGTCATTATTTTCATTGTACATATTAGGCATTTGTGAAACAATGGCAACAATAGTCTATCAAATGGCGCTTGTCGACAGTATGGTACGGTACGGCTCGCTTTAAATGATACCACCTCTATTGAGGTTCTTCTGTTCTATAAAAACGGTTGTATTCCTTTTGCTGGTGGGATTCTCTGAGAAATGCTCGAGATCCTCCGGCCGTGATTAAAGCATATTCGAAAGTATTGTCTAAAGTCTGTTGGTTATTATTGCTGCGCAGAAAGTTAGTTAGGGGACTCAGCCGACGTCGATGAGACGGACACTAGAGGATAAATATTATAAGATAGCTACTAACGTCGAACTAGACGTTCGGGTATGTCGATTGTAGACGAGATCCAGGTAGACTTAGGTCAGGTGCGAAATAAGAAAATCTACCACAACTGTTAAACTCTCAATCCTTCAATTTAGTTCAGAGAGAAGCTGAAAGAGTATTGATGAGGGCTTATTGCTGTAATCAGACATCGATTAAAGGGATAGTTCACTTTGAAATTAATTTTTGGTATGTTTTAGCTTACCTCAAGGCAGAGTCCTGCACGGGTTCGGGTACCCGCGGGTCTAAACACGGGTTAAAAACAGTCACGTGCAAATGTAAAAAATAAATGCATATTTTTAGGAACACATCTACAAAACGATTGTAAGATTGTTTATACCTAGTTATTTTTCTAACAGGGTAGTAAAAGTTTAGCTGACTATTCTGAGCTTTTACTGTGGCTGAGCTGGTTAAAGCGTAAAGCTTTGTTTATACTCGACGTGTCCGCATGAGCCCAAAGGTGCGTGCGGCAAAAATGACGTGCGGCGCGAAAAATGCGGAACGTCTCGCGCGTGTACGTCACTCATTGTTTACACAGAACAGAGATTGTAGGTAAGATGGCTAATTAAAATGGTACTTATTTGCACTTATCCGGGATGTTTAACCTGTCGTAAAAGAAAAAAAAAAAAAAAAAATTGTATGAGTGACGTACACGCGTGAGAGATAACTTCTGGTGCTTTCCGGAAAAGACCGAAGCGCCGGCACCCTCAGATCACTTGGACCTGGCTGTGTTTACAAGAGGTAAAAATGATATAAATACTGTTCGTTTTTCACACAAACCGCTCATTTCATGTCGTAGGCCATCAATGTGTACTTACATTTTTTTACGAGTCATTAAATCATGTTCAATTTGGACTTCTCTGTGCATGCTCTTTGAGGTGGTAAGTAACTATAGACCTCCATTATATGACTGACAGACAAGAACGGTTTGACCTAAAATATCAAAATTGAAACTACTGCGGAAACAAAGACACCTACATATTGGATGCCCTTGATGTAAGCTAAAACATACCAAAAATTCATTTCAAAGTGAACTATCCCTTTAAATGTGTGCAAATTAAAGAAAAAGGAATAGTTTGCATTCAAGGTTTTGAGATTTAACTAAAACTACACGTGTTGCTGAAACTATTGCATTTACTCATATACATGATGGACTCAAAAAGTTCATGTGTTGAAATAAATAAATGGCACCATCTAGAGTCCAAAACTATTGTCATGAATATTCCTTTTTTCCGGCGCAGTGCAGATCTGTTCTCACATTCACTGCTTTGCTCTTCCTGAAGAGATAACATGCGATTACATGATGAGATTAAATCTAAATAACGATAACCCTCGATAACCTGCATACATTCAGCTCCGACACATTGCTTTTTGATACTGTAATCATGGCATGATGTTGCATTTAAATGATAGGATTTTTATTCATATGAATAAGTGTGTACCTTATTTGCAATGTGAGTCACTTTGGACAAAAGCTTCTGCCAAATCATTAACGGATTGGTTTTCACCCAAAATTATTTGTAATAAACACATTCATCATTAAGATGATTTCAACAACAAAACTTGCTTCTGGCTAAAATAGGAGTCCATAATGTTTCTTTCTTAAGTGAAAAAGTCGTCCCGTCTGAATCAGGAGAGAAATATGCACAGATGAAGTGCATTTTTTATAATGGGGGAACTTTATATATATATATATATATATATATATATATATATATTATATATATATATATATATATATATATATATATATGTGTGTGTGTGTGTATATATATATATATATATATATATATATATATATATATATATATATATATATATATATAAAGATCCAGTCAAGCACAGACCTTTTGGCTGCTGCAATAAAAACACATTTATTTGTATTTATTGTATTTTTTTATAGGAATTCTCATTTATATCAGAGAATGTCTTAGCCTGGCAAGACAGACTTACATCAAGATGTTAGGTCTGGGAACTCACAATTGGCATGCCTCAATCCGAGGGGCGGGATAAACGGTTGTCTTTCAATATCCCTCGGCATGCAATAGGATAGCGCTACAACCAACCAGAGCAACGAACGGCTGTGGCTGAATGAGTCCCATGCGTTTTTCCACCAGTGGAGCTAGTTGATATATTAAACTTTTGCCGTACCCCGTCATAAAAACTCAGAACACATCTTCCTTTTTTAGGAATGACTTAAGTGACTTTCTCTTAACTCCAAGTCATCCAGAGTCGCGGCCAAAGCCGATTCGAAAGACCGCTATTCAAAAGCAGCATCTTCTTTGTTTTCAAGCACAGGGAAATCCCCTATGGAAATCACGCGGAACCGCCACAACTCTGCCGTCATTATGTTAAGCCCGCCCACCAACTCTATACACGATCTGATTGGCCTGACCAGGGTTAGGTTTTTCCACCTCGAATGCCAACGGAGAGTTGCTAGACCACACTTTGCTGCAAAATAATTTTTTGCTGCCGCTAGGGTGCGTCTAGATTCATAGGCTAAGAATGTCTAATATGGGGAGAACTTTCACTCTCAGTAAACCTCCGGGTTCTGAACTGGTTGCAGTTCCACTCTGATTCCATATGAGGGCGCTCACAGGACGAGTGCAGAATGAATGGAGGTCTATGTATGGAGATATACCCCATAAAATTTTTTGTCTAGTAGCTAATTTGAATGTTGTTTTTGAAAGGAGATGCAAATAAATTACAGATTATTGGGTGTTAGATTTTTTAGAGTCACTTATTTGCTTTATGGGGTCTTTTAAAATGTCAATGACGTCATACCATCGTATGACCAGATATACTGCTTTACGGCAATCCTTCAGTTACTTTGGTGCTTTCGCGCTCAGCACTTTCCTGCTCAGCACTTTCCTTTCTCTCGAGGCATAGACAACACAGCTGACATAGGTAAATACACGCGCTAGAAGAGTTAAGTCCGCCTTAACATTCTGGTCCCGCTTCGGATGCCACGATGCCATCAAGCGGTATCTCTGGTCGTAATCAGTCCTTCACAGACCAATCAGCGTCCATTAGCAGAATGCTAGCGTGTTAAGGGCAACAAAAACTCAACCTTTAAGAAATCGAAAGGACATACGTACTCGTTCATTCAACTTTCGACCTATAACCCATGTTGAACTTGCAAAACCTACATTCAAATCTGAGATTTCTCAACGGCAATCTGGTGAAAGAGACACATTTAGCCGTCTAGCCCCATAGACTCCCATTCATTTTGCACTCGGACGATCGCCCCCAGTGGAACTACAACCAAAATTCGGTACAATAGGACTTAATAGGGACTGGCCAGGCTTTCCGTAGTAGACGGGCTATGGTTATATAGAAAACTGATTAGGGAAACAATTATTTTTCAAAAACTAATTGTCCAGATTTCAAAATCACTTAAATCAAATTCCATATTTGGCCATAATGCATAGAAACACAAATCATACTAACTATTACTATTTCTATTTACTATTACTATTTACTATTTCATACTACCTGAAAGTTATGATCAGAACGTTAACTTTGTTCACTTAGATACTTTCGTGCAATGCTTTTTCATATGACTCTGTAGATAATTGGGTGAAACTCTTCCCACATGAAGAGCACTTACGGTTTCTCTCCAGTATGAACTCTCTGGTGTGATTTTAATGCGAATGATGAAATAAAGATCTTCCCACAGTCAAAGCACAAGGTCTCACACCAGTATACGCTCATGCTCTTTTAAATTACCCAGTCGTGTTTTCTAAAGTTTGATTCCCCAACAAATGTTTTATCACACTGATCACAGCTGAATGGCTTCACTGCAGAGTGACGGTGCAGATGATCATTGAGAGTAGCCTGGTTCTACCAGACTCTCGTACATTTCATTGAGAAACGTTTACTTCCTTGTAGGCGGGTTCTCTGTTAAAGTTCAAAACTATTGGATCTGCCCAGAGTCACTCAGGATCTGCCATAGCCAATCGCTAACGTGTGGTCGTGCGAACCATAGACTGTAAAAAAAGAACTCATTCACCACTAGCGGAGTGAGCTGGAAAATCTTTTTCTCGAACCCCGTGGGAGGAGCGCCACAACACCATGGCCACCAACAAAACTTAGCAAACATTGTTCTTGCTCCGGCTTTAACTTCTGTATATTCGGCAGTTTTGCAACGACGGACCGAATAGCTTTTCTCACGTCTTTCTCCACTCCAACTCAAACTCACGCACTACATCGACATCATCGTTCTCAGCCACTCCCTCTTTTCGCTGATTGGTCCTACAAAAAATAGACTTCTGGAAACCTAAGAATATACAGCAGTCCCAGATGTAGTACTGAAGGAAAATGAAATTGAGCGGAAGTGTGTATAGGAGGGCGCAGCCAGGCTACATCGACAGTACTTTTGGATGTGAAACTCTTTCCACACTGAGTGCATGTGAATGGTTTTTCTCCAGAGTGATGGTTCGTTCATGTGCTATGGTAATTATGGTAAATACCAAAAGCCGACGTGGAAAATGCACATGAACGCCCCCTCATCTGGTATTTTCCACTGGGCAACTCGTTAGAATATTTTGATGCACGAGTTGCCGAGATGAGATAACCTTTAACCTTTTCAAAATGGCGGAGAGCAACGCTAGAGTCGTGAATGGTAAAAATATGTACTATTCATGATCTAGAGAAAATATACAGCATATTGTTTACCGGTTGAGTTTTGATAAATCATCTTCTTGCTGTAGCAGATGACGTAAGCAATCTCAAATAGTTTTAGCAAAATAACAGGTCTGGATCTCCATTTTTTTACCACATTATGACAACAAAAGCACTTGAACACAACACACTGGTAAATACCAGTTCACAAGTGGAAAATATCATATTTTCCATAGCACGTGAACGCACCATAAATCCACATGTGTCTCTGAAGTTTTGATTTATCTGTGAAACTCTTTCCACACTGGAAAGATTATTTGACTCCAGTTTTTCGAGCTCATTTTTGTTTGAAACACTTCTCGGTCTGTGAAATAACTGTTTCCATCTTCATTTGTGAAATGCTGAGGTTTTTGAAACTGATGTTGTTTGTCTTCATTCACTCCCATCAGATCTAAAATAAACTCATATAAAGAAGGACAAATGGGAACAAGAAATATACTAGGTGAGTCACAATTAAGCAAAATGTAGTCCTTTTTTTTTTTTCTCCCAGTTTTCATCTTAATGTTCCTCATCAGTGTTTAAAGAGAATGAAGGAAAACACCAACCTATTTGTTCCTCTGTATCTTCATCTTTTATTCTGCAGGGTTCTTCCTTAATCTCCATCTTTACAATAGTATGTCAGTAGTTTCTCCTGGAGTAATTCCTCCTGATTGCTTCTTCTTCTCCTGTGGGAAGATGGGAATATTCCCAGCATTTAAACTCTCATGAACGGCTGTGGGAGCTTCACTGACTGAAGGAGTGAATTGTGGTCGTTGTTGCTCATTTAGCAGATGATCATCACACTTGCAATCACTCTAGATTATCCAGGTGTAAATAGTCGTTTAGAAACAATTCCATGATTACTGTCGCACTTTGTTCTTCATGGTCATGCGTATTTTTTTTGAGGCCTTTGTTTTGGCCTCTTTCTCTAAATATTGTATATACTTTTTACTTTTTTACTGAAGCGGTATAGGGCTTGTGTGCTTTTTCTTTTGATCTTTTCTCCTGTTTTTGGTATAGCGATGAGACCACTGTATTTTATTTTATTATAGGGTTTCTTTATTATTGTTTTTTCGCCCAACCCTGAAGATTTTGCTTCATTTTTGTTTTTGATGACGCTGAAATAAAAAAAAATAAGAAGGTAACTGTTAAAACATTTTATTTATTACTTTTGATTCACTCTACCATCTAACTTTAAAATGAAGTCAAGATTTATATTAAAATAAACAACATCAGTAACAGAATAGACAGAACAGTAACAGTAAGTCCAGTGAGTGAGTGAGTGAGTGATAGTTTCCTGAAGTGAGTAGTAGTATTATGATTCGGCTTGTGTCAAAATGATTTATGGCTAGACCTTTGACCTTGGCCCGCCCCCTGTCCTTCCGTTGACCCTCCGGTGTAGGGATTAACCTTTGCCCTTCCTCTTTGATCTAGGGATACAATCGATCAAGTTGACAGTTGTTTTTGCCCTGTTGACCTGGATGTGGTCCGTCATTTAGACAGTTGCTTTTGATCCGGGGTGTGATGTATTATGTTGACACATAGTTTTGCCCTGTTGACCTGAAGATGATATGTCAAGTTGACATTTAGTTTTGCCCTGTTGATCAGGATGTGATACGTCATGTTGTCAGTTGTCTTTGAGCCGGTATTATATATGTTTGTGCGAGGATGTGTGTCAAGGGTTATATAGGATGTATGACCCCTCCCACCCTCCCGTTCCTGAGCAGTGTGTATAAATGGGGCAGTGTGGAAGTTTATCTCACAAAAAATTGAAAAGTCATTTTAAAAAATCTAGTTATATACAAAAATTTAAAAAAAGATTATGTTCATTTAAAAGTAAATAAATGAAATATAAATAAAATATATAAAATAAATATCTTACTAAAAATTTACAGAATCAAATGAACCATCATTTAAAAACAAAAATACCTTACATTTCTAGAGAGTTGAAGAAACCATACAACTTGTGAATTGGGTTGACAAAGATGGAATGGGTTTAAGGTTGAAAAGTTCCCCCCTCTCTCTCTCTCTCTCTCTCTCTCTCTCTCTCTCTCTCCTCTCTCTCTCTCTCTCTCTCTCTCTCTCTCTCTCTCTCTCTCTCTCTCTCTCTCCTCTCTCTCTCTCTCTCTCTCTCTCTCTCCTCTCTCTCTCTCTCTCTCTCTCTCCTCTCTCCTCTCTCTCTCTCTCTCTCCTCCTCTCTCTCTCTCTCTCTCTCTCATGACAGGCATGGCATGTGTGTGTGTGTGTGTGTGTGTGTGTGTGTGTGTGTGTGTGTGTGTGTGTGTGTGTGTGTGTATATGCGCGTGTGTGTGTTACATGATACCCCCCTCAGCATTCCTAAGCTCATTGCTGAGGACACTGGAAGTGAAGACAATATATATAATATATTTCACACTAAAGTTGAAAAGCATTGATCTTAAAGTATTTAAATGAAATGGTTATAAATGTGCAATAATTAATTTACAAATATAATATTTAACACTAACTAAAGTTGAAAACCATTTAGTTCATTTAAAAGTGAATAAATGAAATATAAAAAAAATATTTAACACTAACTAGAGTTGAAAAACAAAAATTCCTTACATTTCTAGAGCATTGTAGAAGTAGTTCCTAACACGTAATATTCATACAGCTTGTGAAACAGTGTAATAATGATCACACACTGGCTCAAAACGTGTAGCGTGCGTCTATGTATTTCCCCCTCCCTCCCACTCCCACTCCCACATTGCTAGGGACGCTGGAATTTTATCTGCCTAAAGTTGAAAAAGCATTGTGTTCATTTAAAATTATATAAATAACATAAAATAAAATAAATAGTACAAAATAAATGTCTTACTGAACCAATTATTTCAAAAATAAATAAATAAATACATTTTGCATGTTTTACAGAGTTGAAGAAGAAAATCACACAGGTAGTGCCTGCCAGCATGGACAGTGTGCGTGACAAATAAGTGATATCATCGCTGCTTTCGTACCACCGGTAATAAATTACTTTTAATTCATAAGACTTATTTTCAGGAGGGTGCACCCGCTTCGAATGTTATCACTCGATTGAATGGGCGTTATCAGTGGTTATCAGCCCATTCATATGGGCCAGTAGGGGCCTACTGCGCCTACTGGTAGGCTCAGAAGGCTGTTATCATCCATCCACATGGTTAATCACCGACAAATACAAGAGAAGACTCCAGCTCCAATCCCAAAGGAATCCAGCTCGCCGGTAATCGGAAGTCTACTGAATGACGGAGCAACGTTGCAATATTTACTTAGCGCTTGATATTTTCAGGTAAGAACATTTAAATGATAAAACCGATCATTTATACTTAATTATTTAGTCAATAATAGAAAACAATACATCAAATGTGTTTTAATGTTGCGTGACATGAGTGTTGACATGAGATAACCGTATTGCGATTTAGCGCTTGATATTTTCAGGTAAGAACATTTAAATGATAAATCCGATCATTTATACTGTAATTAATTAGTCAATAATGGAAAACAATACATAAAATGTGTTTTAATGTTGCGTGCCGTGACATGATTGTTGACATGAGATAAGCGTATTGCGAGTTTTTTTGTAGGCTAACGCCCTATTACGTTACGTTGTTAGCCTATCATTACGTGAACTTAATTGCTTTATGTGAGCATTAACATTGCTAATAAGAATGTTTTTACGTATGAAGCTAATGGGGAAATTTAGTTTCTAGTTAAACGCAAAGTTAGCCTGTAAAAATTACTTTTTCCACAATTTTATTGCATAATATTGTATGCTCGTTGATGCTTCACTGAAGCCATCAGCCTAGCCTTACTCTTATTGACATTATGGCACCAAATACATATCCCTTATCTGCATCCCATGTTCACTGATGTGTTTCTGTATTTTAGGCTGTGATAAGAAGTACAGGTTGCACTTTGCTTTATGTAATAATTGCCAAATATTTTGATTTCAGATATGGGAAAAACAGTTAAGACCACACGTTCCAGGAGCGTTAAGATTAAGGTGGTGAGGAGGTGTATCGTTGGCCCTGCAAAGGTTTCTTACCTTAGTCAAGGTCTTCCCCAGCCCAACTCTAAACAGACCAACCCGACTATTACATCTCAACAGGCTGAACCTGATGATGTGGCACCGAGCTGTAGTTCATGTTCTGAGAGTGCATACAGTAAGGCAAAGAAGAGAGAGCTTCATGCCTGGGATGCAGTCAAGGATGCAGGTGCATTGAGTGCAGCACCACTGCAGTGTTTTGTGAGGGTTGTCTGAAGAGGACTCACAGAAATTCACTGCATCTTCCTGATAAGTGGAAGGTAAGAATAGCATGCAGTCATACATACAGACAACAAACTCACAGTAATTTCAACAGATTTATTAGATACTTCAAATTGTTCTAGCATTATGTAGTATCAACTGTTAGTCTCACGAGTTTGTAGTTTTAAAAAGATTGTTAGAGCTATCAATCTTTCTTACAGAATGTCTACTATGAGCCATCCTCCCTGGGGTTATTCCTATATTTACCTGAAGGCCATAGCACCCATGCTGTGTACACAAAGGACATGAAGGTCATTGTCAGCACAGGTTTGTCATTTTACATGATACAGAATCTTAATGTATTTAATTTTCTTGACAGGTTAAGGTTATTTGGTCCTATTACATGTATAGTAATGATTTCCTATAAGGAATTAATCAAATTTGTGATACAATTTTGTAAAAAAAAAAAAAAAAAAAACAGGTTTTTGCTGATTTATGGTGTTATAGGTGACACACTCAAGTGATTTAGTCTATGCTGATATGGTAGTCTGTATAGTAGTACTTGGTTATGTTTTTTTTTAATACATATAAATTTCCCTCTTTTTATTTGGCAGGACGGCTCTGCACCGTCACAGTCAATATGTGTGCATGTGAACCAGAAACCTGCACTCTGCTCAGGTATGGTCTTGGTCTCTGACCGGCAACAGCCGACAAGCCCCAGACAGCCTTCTCCATACCTCTGCTAGAGCTTTTTGTTTGTCTGTCACTGGAGTGTCAGGTTTCTGTTGAGGGTTTTTGCAACACCCTGCGCTGAAAAAATAACCTCACACTGGCAGAGGTCAGTTTAAAGTCTTCCCTGTGAAGTGACAATTTCAGTTACTGTACTTTCATGGAAGACTGATTCCATATGGTTGTGAAAATTACACATTGTTCCTTGATTGTACTGCATCATTAATAATCACAACTTAAAGGAAACTTTTATGGAACCATCTAGTTGCATGCAAAAGTATTCTTAAAAGTTTTCTATCAAATAACAACTGAGTGAACCACCATCACCAGATGTAAGTATACGAAACAGTAATGTTTTCACTGACTTCTGCTTATACCCTAGGTTAACACACTCTACAGAGCCCTGGTGGGAGAATCTATATCCCATTTTAGGCATCACCACTTCCGACAAAGAAGTTTGGTAGATATTTGCCCACAATTAGATGATGGGACCATATGCCCAGCATGCCCAAAGGTTGGTTCTAGTTCCAGCGTGGTTCTTGTTTGATTAACCTGCATTTTCCATTACCTAATGGCATTGAATTGATATCTGAAAACTTAGTTAATTTTTGTATAAAGTATAAAAATATTATAATAAAATAGTATTAGTATAAATGTATAAACCTGTGCAGATACAAACCAGGATTACTGTAAGTGTTTGTTTTCCAGGCGGATGGGCATATGATTGTGACATTGGATGGCAACTTTGCCCTTGTGAGGAAGCACAGCTCAGGCACAAGTGCGGTTGAGCCATTACACGGAACCCGCATGTTTGTTAATGAAAAGGATTTAGAGGAATTCCTGCTATCACATCTTGACAGCTCAAAGCCTCACAAGGTTAGTCTTAGTTGCAGAATTTCATGGACTGAGTCCATGAAATATTTAATTAATCATTATTCCTCCCATCTATGTTTTCCTTAAATCTTTAGGACTGCAGTAACTTCAAGGTTAGCAACGTGCTGAGGTCACGTCGAGTCCAAAATGAGTGTTTGGAGCCTCTTGTCGTCATGAAATGCCCCTAATGTTTGTCAACATGAGCCAAGGAGAACGGTAAGTATATGCCACAGTAGTGACATCTCTGACTATTGATCCAGTGTTCCAGAATGATAATTCCCATGTTTGATTCTACCTATTCATATAATAAGGCATATTTTAATTCAAAATATTCCAGTCACCAAATATGAACCTTATGGAATGTATATTCCAAAACATTACAAAAGTTGAACTTTACCACCATTCTATAATCTTCACTATGCCTGAGATTGTATAATTAATTTCTACTTTTTCACAGTATAAAGTGTCCTTATTCAAATTTGTGTTGAAATAGATTAGCCTATCCCCTGTATATCATCGATGAGCTACTTCGAAGATGTGAGGACAAGAACATACACCTGCGAGTAGTCTATGACATTGCCTTGTGTTGTTGCCTCACATTTGCATGTAAGTACTTTTTTGTGTAAAACTGAATTGTTGTTTTGAGAAAAGACCTTGACACATTTACTTTTTACTAATTTACTAATTATGCCATACTGTGTTCAATCAGAAATCAGGGGAGGGCATACCACACAACATCTCCTTGGCCGTACCAGCATTTCACGTTTATGGACACAAATTGTCCTGCCAGGTAAATTAATTGACTTTATAGAGACATTAGGACCCGTGTCACACATCATTCACTTTCTGTTTGCCCTCCATTTTCCTGTCTACAACTGCACAGCTGAAATTAAGTAGATGTGCCTAAAAGTAACTTGTTTCAGAGATGCACTGTTGGACAATACAGTGGAAACCGCTAATCTCACATCTGTCTGGGCCAAATCACTATAAGCGGATGATTGTTATAACCAGATTTGTTTTCTTTATGTTTTATGCAGATTACTATCTAATTTGTATAATTATTACATGCATATAAAGTAATAACATGAACAGCTTCACTATTTTTTCTGACTTAAAGGAACACTCCACCATTTTTCATATTAAACTGTTATTCCCTTAACTAAAACGAGTTGATACATACCTCTCTCGTCTCAGTGCGTGCGCTCAAGCGCTCTGGCGCGCGGTGACACTTTGAGCCCAGTTCAGTCATTAGGATCGGAACAGACATGAAGTTAGAAGCGACCAAACACCACGCCACGTTTTATTTTGTGTCACCATACTTGGTCGTCTAACTATTTAAATAGGGGAAACCTGGAGGTGTTGGGTCGCTTCTAACTTCATCTCTGTTTGGATCCTAATGAATGAACTGGGCTCAAAGTGTCGCCGCGCGCCAGAGCGCTTGAGCGCACGCACTGAGACGAGAGAGGTAGGTATCAACTCGTCTTAGTTAAGGAAATAACAGTTTAATATGAAAAAACGATGGTGTTCCTTTACAGATAAAATAATATAAGCTACACCTAGGCCCTCTCCTGCTCCATGCCCTGTCTGAATGGTCAAGGTGAAAGCATTACACTTCACTCACGTAACATGCAGTAGGCCTAGCTGCTGCTGTGAGAGAGCTTGGAGGATAATTATGCACCATAAAACTCCCCAAAAAGCCAGCAGAGCTGGAACAGGAGGGCAAAATAACTCCATAGACCACAGCAGTGTGAGTAGAGGAAAACATCACATGGCGCGCAACTGCGCACAGCAAGCGTATTAACACACACACACAATATGAACACGCTAAGCGGACTACTTGATTACTATAAACAAATTATTTACACAGCATTTCTACAGGAATGATTCTGTCCCAAGCTTTTGAATCCATATAAGTGGTTGATCACTGTAACCGTGATCACTATAAGCAGTTTACACTGAAGTAGGATCATGCTCAATGTCAGCGTCTGTGATATTCTACCACTTTGCTTTTATCACAGATCAAGTACAGCACTAGGCGACTCGATGGGTTTGGGCTCACAGACGGGGAAGGAATGGAAAGGCTGCTGTCTTTTCTCCGAAGATTTGCCAGAGTCACAAAGAAGATGACTCCATCTCACCGTCTTGACCTGTTGACTGATGCCCTTTTGCATTATGGACGGAGGAAATCAACTGACCTAGGTTTGTCCACTGCTGCATAACCTGTCAAAATTCTGTGCTGGTGGTTCACTGTTTATACATTTTATATTTTCTGGAGTGAAGCTGATCACTCACAAATTGGTCAGCATAAGTAAATTAAACTGTCTTTGCAGAGATGCAGCTCCTGCAAAGACTAGACAGAGCAGAGAAAATATCAATTCTCGCTCAAGAAGATATCTCATCTGTCATCAGAGAGGCACCAGGTAAACAATGCACATAAGAAGCAGGTAACAATAGTTGTAAACCGGAGAATTTTAGATTGTTTACAAGCGCATTTTGCATGGAGTATGTAGTATTGATGTTGTCTTTTTTTCTGTTATTTTTGTTGTCTAGTGTTGGTTTCTGAGGGAGACATGGAGAAATGGAAAAAAGGGAGATGGAGCTAGCCCAGCAGAAACAGAGACCAATAAGTAAGCAACTGAAGTGAATGTGTGAATGTGTCTTGAACACTGTATGAAGGTCATGCATATTATTAGCAAAGAATATTGCAAATTATGTTATATTTACCTTTCTGTGTACAGTAATGAAATACAGTCCTGTAAGCTATGTGAAGTTACATGAAATGAAACAATTTATTAGAGCAGTAGTAATGTCTTTATCTGTTCTTCAGACACTGTGTGTAGATGGAAAAGGGACTACATCATCCAGTTGATTCAATTCTACAAGTTCAAGTAAGAGTTTAATGTGTTTATGTAAGACTATGGTAATTACAGCTGTCTTTAAGTGCCCCGCTGATGTAGCCTGGCTCCGCCCTCCTACGCACTTCCGCTCAATTTCATTTTCCTTCAGTACTACGTCTGGGATTGTGCTGTAGACTTCGGTTTCCAGAAATCAATTTTTTACCGGGCCAATCAGCGAACAGAGGGAGTGGCTGAGAACGATGACGTTGATATCGACTCGTGCGTTATTTTGAGTTGTAGTTCAGTAATGGCAGCGGAGAAAGATGCGAGTGAAGCCATTCGGTCCGTTGTGGCAACACTGCCGAATATCAAGAAGTTAAAGCCGGAGCAAGAACAATCTTTGCTTAGTTTTGTGTTTATGGCCATCCTCCCACGGGGTTCGGGAAAAGACATAATGCAGGGATTAAAGTTCTCCGTCGCTACGACGGATTTCCGTTAATTGCAGCGAGTCTATGACGGATTTCCGTCAATTGCAGGGTTCCCGTCTGTCCTTATGTCTTAAATTAACTTTTCATAATTTTAAGGCCGTAAATAGGCTTTCATTTCTCAAATAGTGTGATATATGTCTTAGTTTTAGTTTGAATAGGTCTTAAATTAAGGAAACACGAGGTGTATTAACTCTGCTGAGGGGGATGTAATAAAGCCTGGAGTGGAGCGAAAGCACGTTCCTCTCTCTACTCTAAGCATTCTGTAATTACTTCGCTCATCGTCCACTCCGGGTTTTACATTCCCGCTCACGGAAAAACTGCTCCGTGTTCACTCAATTAATCTTAGTTTTGGAGAAGTGCATGTCCGGCTACAGCTCGTTTGCTGCGGTCCGAGCCCGAGCGCGTTTGTTGCCGGCGCCCCCCGCAGCGTTGGTCTGGTTTCACATTCAACTTGATTTCAAACTGGTGCGTTTGCGTGCATATTACATCATCGCAAACGTGCACGGCGCATGATAGAAAACAGAACGCAGGTCAATATTGGCTGTTTCTCAATACCAATACGCAAACTTCGGACTTGCTTCCTTGGTAGTTCGGACTTGAATGAACTTCCGTGGACGAGAGGACGCGAGTCCGGTTATTCTGCAAATGCAACAGTGCGTTCTTGATCGCGTCACTCAGCTCGCGTTGGCTACTCCGGTTATCTCTTTATGTATATTTTAGGCAACCACAAAACGAAATATGTTTAAAACACCACTCTGCCTCTTTTCATTTATAAATTAACATATCATAAACATATTAATGGCCACACAAATGTGGTTCAGGCAACATTGATTATCTTCACTGCATATATTTATAACAACACGAAATATAAACATAACCCTGCTTCTTTTTGTTTTCATTTTAATAATATGAAACATTATTGATCATTAAAACTGACATTTAACAGACAGGGTTGTATTGTTTTATTGTATTGTGCATGTACACATATGCGAGAATGCATAGTAAATATATCTATAAAGAATATTTTATATATTTTAGAATATATAAAATTACACAACCCTATCTCTTTTTGTTAAATGTCAGTTTTAATGATCAATAATATCCCGTTCAAAAGTATAAGTAGCCTAATAGGTAGGCTATAATAAGCTATAAAATGAGAAATAAACAATTCAGTCAAACATAAGACAGCTCTCTAATAGGCTACAAAGTTAAATAGCCTAAATATACATAAAGTTATGAAACTTCACTTTGCCCTCAGCCAAAACGATTTGCCATGGAACAAACTATAGATTAATATAGTTTAGCATTGTTTGGTCTTATAAGATAGATAAAAACATGCACTGAAAAGTTATGTAGATGGTTGATTATTTGTCAAGATAAGTAATTGTTTTTCATAGATTAAAATAGTTTGCGATATTAAATCGGTTTAAAACATCTCCCCTTAAAACGCTATGGTCTCGACTATTTAAATAAAGTTGCAGAGGGGCGGCAGTGGCTCAGTGGTATATGTAGATTGTCTACAAACCGAAAGGTTGGTGGTTCGATCCCCGGTTCCACCTGACCAAGTGTTGAGGTGTCCATGAGCAAGACACCTAACCCGACGAGCTGAGTGGCGCCTTGCATGGCTGACACCGCCGTCGGTGTGTGAATGAGTGAGTGAGTGGGTGAATGTGAGGCAATCTGTAAAGCGCTTTGGTGGCCGTTGGGTCTGTGAAAGCGCTATATTAATGCAGTCCATTTACCATTTACAGGAATATGACTTGGCCTGAAAAAAATTTCAGTCAGAAGAATTTTTTTCACTTTAATCCCTGCATAATGTCACGACCAAACGTTAGCGATTGGTTATGGCAGATAGAGTGACTCTGGGCAGATCCAATAGTTTTAGACTTCTATAGAGTTCCCGCCTACAAGGAAGTTAACGCTTGTCAATGGAGCGGTGCCAGACTCTATGTACAAATGAAATGTACGAGAGTCTGGTAGAACCAGGCTACCGCTGATGTGCTTCAACATGAAAGTAGGTGTGATTACAGTAACAGCATAGTTTTGAAGGAAACCGTTACAAGGGTTATAAATTAAGAGTTGCTATAATACTGCAGTAATTGAATATGGTGTGATTAGTAATCATTTATCACCAAGGCCTCCCTTATAACTTATACACTCTTTGGTCAGGGGTGTACCACAGTAATGCTTTCTGCATTGAATTTTTGTGCTGTGTTTTTTTTATATTTTATGTATAGATCTGGGACTCGTAAATCGTACATGGAGTGTGAAAAGTAAGTAAGCAGTAATCTGTCACTGTTCTCTGAGAAAGTGTGTAAATAACAATTAATAAGATTTATTTTCTGACCATTGTAGAATTGAGGACTCTCTGCTGAACATAGAGAAAAAGCACCGGATTGGAAGAAGATGGCAAGAATCGGATTCAGACTTCCAGTCTACCCTTAAGGATGTTGACTGTGAGCTTAGAGGGCAACTAATCTTCAAAGCTAGAACTGAATCAAGGGAGTGAACAGTCCTCCTCCATCTGAAAAGAAAATATCCAGGTAAAGTGCTGTGGATACGTAGATACATTAAGATATTAAGTTCAACTCTGAAAAGGACCATAATACAAACTAATAAATTAATTTCTCTGCATGCATGTTTCCTAACTTTGCTACAGATGGGCAGGGCATTAGACTTTCCAAGCAGATTGCCAGCTCCAACAAGAGGCTGAGACAGGCAATAAAAGAATACAACCGCATTCAGTGGCCACCGCAGATGAGCATCTTCCCTACAATAATTGATTTTCAGGAAGCATGCGATCCCTCTTGGCAAGTCTACTTCTGCTTTGATGACAATGTAAGTATAATTACCTAACCCTAGTAACCACACAGCAGTCACACTCAAGAAACAATCTGACAACCACTTACCAACCACAACTAACTGCCCATCATTTAAACCACCTGGTAACATGACATAGCATTTTTTTTACTTCTTGTATCTTTCAGATTGAAGAAGATAATGTTTCGAGGAGTCTAAAAAGGCGAGGGATTGATGCCTTACATATGAAGACGCGGGCAGCTGAGGAAAAGCGCATGCTTTACCAGGAAATGAGAACTGTAACTGAACACCTCCATCAGCAGCACGCCTTTCTGTGCTCTGCCATCAAAGACGCAGATCAGCCTGGTGCAAAAGCTGCTCTCACCCAACGTCTCCATCAGCTGGAAAGAAAACGACATCAAGCCCCTGTGATGTTTCACCCATATGTACCAGACATTGTTCCTGTAGACAACCCCTACTTGTGTCAGGCCCTCCCCATGTCAAGCATACAGACACTAGTATACAATGATGATGGTGATAATGATGATAATGAGGATGACATTGATGACCATGATAACTAGTAATGTAAGCACTGGTTTGACAGGACAGGGCCTGTATTTACAAAGCTCACAAAGACATGTTGTTTTACTGGGTCTGATCTGTTTTAAAGCTTAGGTACTGTATTTAACCCTTGTGCATCAATTTAAAAAAGTTACACATAGCTACATAGAGGACAAAAATGTCCGTGTCCAAAAACTGTCATAAAAATATTATAGATTTATATTTTTTTCCACTTTCACTGGCATCATTTTTTTAACCAGCATCAGCTCTAATCATAATGACCAAACATTCATTAATTTTCAGAATTTTAAACCTTAAAATGCTGGTTTGTTTACATAATGCCACTGTTGTTTTTTTATGAAAAAAAGAAAAATAGTAATTATTTTCAATTTACTAAATTCCAAGCAGAATTTTTTTTCTTTGATTATTACAGCCTTGGATATGTCAATGATTAAGAACAATATTAATTTTGATGCATTAATATTTTTTATGCAGTATCAGATTTAAAAAAAAGCTACCACTTAGGTGCATAAAGGACAAAAATGTCCATGTCAAAAAAGTGTCATAAAAATATGATAGATTAATATTTTTTTCCACTTTCACTGACTTAGATTTTTTACTAGCATCAGTTCTAATCATAATTACCAAACATTCATTTATTTTCAGAATTTTAACCCTTTAAATGCCGGTTTCTTTACATAATGCCACTGTTGATGTTTATAAAAAATTTAATAATAATAATAATTTTCTATATACTAAATTCTAAGCAGATTTTTTTTTCTTTAAATATTACAGCCTTGGATATGTCAATGATTAACAATAATATTAATTTTGATGCATTAATATTTTTTATGCAGTATCAGATTTAAAAAAAAGCTACCACTTAGGTACATAAAGGACAAAAATGTCCATGTCAAAAAAGTGTCATAAAAATATGATAGATTAATATTTTTTTCCACTTTCACTGACTTAGATTTTTTACTAGCATCAGTTCTAATCAAAATTCCCAAACATTCATTTATTTTCAGAATTTTAACCCTTTAAATGCCGGTTTCTTTACATAATGCCACTGTTGATGTTTATAAAAAATTTAATAATAATAATAATTTTCTATATACTAAATTCTAAGCAGAATTTTTTTTTCTTTAAATATTACAGCCTTGGATATGTCAATGATTAACAATAATATTAATTTTGATGCATTAATATTTTTTATGCAGTATCAGATTTAAAAAAAAGCTACCACTCAGGCCCATAAAGGACAAAAATGTCCATGTCAAAAAAGTGTCATAAAAATATGATAGATTAATATTTTTTTTCCACTTTCACTGACTTAGATTTTTTACTAGCATCAGTTCTAATCACAATTACTAAACATTCATTTATTTTCAGAATTTTAACCCTTTAAATGCCGGTTTCTTTACATAATGCCACTGTTGATGTTTATAAAAAATTTAATAATAATAATAATTTTCTATATACTAAATTCTAAGCAGAATTTTTTTTCTTTAAATATTACAGCCTTGGATAGTCAATGATTCAAAAATATTTATTTGATGCATCAATTTTTATCAGTATCAGATAAATAAAAACTACACTCAGCCATAAAGCAAAAGTCCATGTCAAAAAGTTCAAAAATATTAGATAATCAT